>JAIOJX010000030.1:208632435-208657435 GCA_022376925.1 Tragulus kanchil
AGGAGAAGAGAAGCTGGGGGACCCTGAATGCTGCAGACGCAGGCCAGGCCGTCGAGCTGAGTTCTGTGTCCGCTCTCAAAGAACTTCAGCTCAGGGAAGAGGCAGTCTCTGAGCTCCTCAATAAACACTTGCAGTCCAAGGGAGTGCAGATCTGAGATCCCACAGCAGAGCTGGTTACATGGAGCACAGCTGAGAATAGCAGCCAGGGCTCCCAGGTCTGCATCCAGAATTGTCTGGCGTGGAGGACTCGGCGAGTCAGGGCCAGGGCTCCTCCGTCAGGCGCTGAGGCCTGGCCATGGTCAGGGATGCCTGACGGGGATCTGACAGGTCTGCAGTAGGGGCGGAAGTAGCTCCAGTCCAATTTCACAGACAGCAGGAGGCTGCCTCGGAATACAAAGCAGAAGGATTTCAGAGGCCTGTGCCTGAACGCCCGGGGGCCCAGGCACTGGTGGTCACCAGCTGATGTGAACATCCGCGGGCGAGATCCGGGTCTCCCCAGCTGTGCCGCCTGGGAAAGGGCCTGCACAGCACAGCGATTCAGCTCTTTTTCTGCTTTCACATGACTTTTGTGGTAATAAATCGTTTTGGAACGACTCTACGAATGGATTGTTTTGTCGACTGTTGCAGAAGATAAAAGGGTTAAGTAGAGTGGACTCATTTGGGTTCTTTGCAAAAGTGATGTGGACTGTCCTTCCCCAAGCATGTCTCCACACTCCTACTTCACCCCTTACTGTCTGCCACACTTGCTCTCACGTGAGTCCTCTCTCACGGACAGGAAAGACAAGAGCAGAAACGGCCGTGCGGCAGCCTCTCCCATGGACCCGACAGATGTGTGTCCGCAAGGCTGCCGGTGTGCCGAGGGGGCTGGCGCTGGGGCTGGAGGCAGCCACGTTCTCTCCCCGCTCCAGCCCCAGCATCCCACAGCAGCATGTCCTATGCAAGGTCACTTGGCCTCTCTGGACATGGTTTTCCCATTTCTCAAAGAGGAGGCTGGTTCAGAGTAGGTGTCACAAATGTACAGTGTTTGCTTGGGCACCAGGTGGGCGACGGTCCGTCCCATGGTGGGAGAGGAAGGGACCACGGGAAACTGGGAGCCAGTCCTGCACCTACCAAGGGGGTGGTCAGCTCTCCCCTCCAGCCCACGTGGTTTTTCAGACAAGGAGATTCTTAGTGGTCAGACTGCACGTCTTTCAAGAGAAACAAAAAAAAATTCTAGATTTTTTATGGGAAACACCAAATTCTTAAACCCTGGCAATAAAAGGAGATGTTTCAGATACCATGTATGCAGTTTAAAAAAAAAAAAAAAATCCAATCGCTGGAGCAACCTTGGGTTTAAAACTCTCCAATGTCAACTCACTACAGAAAAGCAGAGGGTAGGTACAACAGGGAGCTGATCAGGCTGCACGAGACAGGAGCTGGATTCCCTGCTTATGTAAAGCCCCCATCACCTCAGTGTTGGAACTCCTCGTTTATGAAATGGAACAAGACTGACTGTCCTTCGATCCTATGGCCTCGCGTGAGGATTACACAGGGTCTCCTGGGCAAGAGGACTTTGTGAAGGGTACGGTGCTGTGCCCTGGCTATCCTCAGGAAACATTCTTCTTACCACGGGGACCCTGAGGCCTAAACCTGGAACGAGGGCAGTCATCTCTGAGGCAAGGCTGCTCTCCTAAAGCAAAATATCTGAGACAATATGGAAACCAGATGCGGAGCAAACACTGCCTTACCTCCCCCCTCCCCTCGCCCAGTGCTTTGGTAACTTTTCAAAGTTGTTCCACATTCAAGAGCTCTGATACCACAAGACTTGCAGCTGCCCTGCAAGGCCGTTCGATCAGGTAGAACTATCTTCCAGATGGGAAGACTGAGGCTCCGAGAAGAGGCTGGAGGGGCTGAGGTCTGAGAGGAAGTCAATGGCCCAAGAAGGAGACCCTGTGGCCTAGACTGCTTCTGGCTGGCAGTCCTTTCTGGGTGGCTGGCGGCTGGGAGAAGACATCCTATTCTAAACACAGGCTTGACGCTTAGGGCCCTGCCCTCAGCGGGTGCTGAGGCAGCTGAAGCATCTTGGCGAGTTTCATCTCCAGTGACAAGAGCGGTATCGGTTAAAGCACGGCTGTTTCTGCCAGTCAGTCTTGTGGCCTGTAGCCCGAGAACTGCTGCCACCCACAGGACCCCCTGCAGCTCTGCCAACCCACTAAACCTAGTCCACCTTTCCTCAAGGTGCGGCGTCCCTCCCTCCCTTCCTACCTCTCCATTGCTTGCTCATGCATACACTATATTCCTAGAAAATCTTCCCAATGGCTTCTTACTGCCCATCATGGTCTGAACCCTACTCTTCACCTTCTCTTCCACCCAGCCCCTAGCCTGGCCCAGCCTGGGGTCCATGTACCTTGGACCTCTGAGATCTTCCCTCATGCCATGCTCCCTCCGTCTCCCTCAGGTCTTCCCGCAGTGATGCTTGCCTCCTTCCCTCTCTCTTCACAGCCTCTGTACCACCTGTTTCCCCTCAACTCAAGCCCCGCTGCTTCCAGCACCTCCCTGAAGCCTCTCTTCTGGGTCATAGGCATTTGTGCAGATTTCTCATAGAATCATGGTCCTTTATTTCAAAATCTTAGCCCCGATGTGTGCCTGTACATTCAGGGGTGTGATGATCTCATTTAGTTCCATCTCCTCCACTGAAATCTATGCTGCTGGAGGGCAGTGGTCTCATCTCCTTGTACTGAGTGTCAGAACTCTAACACAATGGGGTACAGTAAATATCTGTTGAATCGATGCACAAATAAATATGTGAATTAGGCTACACCTTCTGTCTCATGTAATTCCCTTTAGATTCTAGGAAGTGGCAATAGATTCTACGAATTGTTCTCCTTGTAGTAGGGGTGGGGGACACAGAGTCTAGGAAGGTCAATGATTTGTCCAAGTCACACCACTAGTCAGAGACCTGGGGGTATTTTGCCATAGGCCTGCCTGATTTCCAAATTCTCAAACATATACTAATTAAGAAAGTAGTAGAGAAAACCCCTGTACTAGTCAGAGTTCTCTAGAGAAACAGAACCAACAGGACCTGGGGTGATGGGGTGTGAGTGGGAGAGGAAGAGCGAGAGTGAGAGAGAGACAGAGGGGCTGACTTTAAGGAAGCAATTGTGGAGGCTCGGTGAGTTTAAAGCAATTTAGGAAAGGCCGGCAGGCTGGAGATTCAGGTGAAAGTTGAAGATGGGTCCAAAGGCCATGTATTGGCAGAATTCCTTCTTGCTCAGTGGTGGTCAGTCTTTGTTCTGTTCCAAATGGAAACTCACCCACATGATGGAGGGTATTCTGGTCCACCTTTCCTCAAGGTGCGCGTCCCTCCCTCCCTTCCTACCTCTCCATTGCTTGCTCATGCATACACTATATTCCTAGAAAATCTTCCCAATGGCTTCTTACTGCCCATCATGGTCTGAACCCTACTCTTCACCTTCTCTTCCACCCAGCCCCTAGCCTGGCCCAGCCTGGGGTCCATGTACCTTGGACCTCTGAGATCTTCCCTCATGCCATGCTCCCTCCGTCTCCCTCAGGTCTTCCCGCAGTGATGCTTGCCTCCTTCCCTCTCTCTTCACAGCCTCTGTACCACCTGTTTCCCCTCAACTCAAGCCCCGCTGCTTCCAGCACCTCCCTGAAGCCTCTCTTCTGGGTCATAGGCATTTGTGCAGATTTCTCATAGAATCATGGTCCTTTATTTCAAAATCTTAGCCCCGATGTGTGCCTGTACATTCAGGGGTGTGATGATCTCATTTAGTTCCATCTCCTCCACTGAAATCTATGCTGCTGGAGGGCAGTGGTCTCATCTCCTTGTACTGAGTGTCAGAACTCTAACACAATGGGGTACAGTAAATATCTGTTGAATCGATGCACAAATAAATATGTGAATTAGGCTACACCTTCTGTCTCATGTAATTCCCTTTAGATTCTAGGAAGTGGCAATAGATTCTACGAATTGTTCTCCTTGTAGTAGGGGTGGGGGACACAGAGTCTAGGAAGGTCAATGATTTGTCCAAGTCACACCACTAGTCAGAGACCTGGGGGTATTTTGCCATAGGCCTGCCTGATTTCCAAATTCTCAAACATATACTAATTAAGAAAGTAGTAGAAAACCCCTGTACTAGTCAGAGTTCTCTAGAGAAACAGAACCAACAGGACCTGGGGTGATGGGGTGTGAGTGGGAGAGGAAGAGCGAGAGTGAGAGAGAGACAGAGGGGCTGACTTTAAGGAAGCAATTGTGGAGGCTCGGTGAGTTTAAAGCAATTTAGGAAAGGCCGGCAGGCTGGAGATTCAGGTGAAAGTTGAAGATGGGTCCAAAGGCCATGTATTGGCAGAATTCCTTCTTGCTCAGTGGTGGTCAGTCTTTGTTCTGTTAAGGCCTTCAACTGACTGCACGAAACTCACCCACATGATGGAGGGTATTCTGCTTTATTCAAAGCCCACTAATTGTTAATCTTATCCCCATTCCCACCCCACCCCCAAGTATCCTCATAGAAACATCTAGAGTAATGCTTGAACATACCTGGGCATGGTGGCTCAGACAAGCTGATGTGTAAAATCACAGCCTTTGTTTAGCCATAGATTCAACAATGATCACCAAGATGTTATGTTCACTGGAGCTATTAGCCTTCTTTCCTTGTTTTTCCTTTTCTATCGGTGAGGTCACTATTGTTACCCGTCAGCCTACTCAGTAACTCAAGCCGACCTAAGGACAGCGCATGCCCACGGTCCCCTGCAGCTCCAAGAGCAAGGTCCCGTCCTCAGTGGAGCCACCTGGCCTCTCAAAATGCAGAGAGGAGGCTTCTGAGGGCTCAGGGCCCAGTCCCCACCTCCTGGAAGGTGAGGTCTGATTCATGGGACCATTTCCACTGTCTTAGTGAGAAGTTTCCTCCCTGTCCCAGCAAGTAAGTCTGCACATAAATTGACCTTGGCAGGGATGGGGGTGGGGGGTGGGGGCCAAGAGAAAGGCTTGCACCTTCTCCTCCGGAAAATCACTCTCCATTTTTCCGCAGCTGTACATTATTTTCATTTTCATGTTGCACCCACCCGCTCCCCACCCGTTTATTGCTCTCTCTTTCCTTCTCCTCCTCCCTCTCCTCCTCCCCTTTCCTCTGCTCCTCTGGCTTTGAGAGGTCTGGGTTTTTGCACACTGGAGAAAGGCACCCATTTAATCTACTATATTTACAAGCTTCATAAACAAGGTACCGTGAGTAAATCATGGAAAAAATGTACTTTATGTGAAAAAGTTCATTATATGGCTTTGTTCTATTAAAACTGCCTGGTATAACTAACTCACCCTGCAAATTTGAAAACAACAACAACAACAACAAAAACCAATAGAGAAAGGAACCCCTGGAAATGCCCCACTGGTATCTGTACCTATCTTTCATGTTGGTTTAAAAACACACAAATGGAGTATTTATCTAGGCAGAGGACACAAGGACTCATTTTATGTTGCTTTCTAATTATCTCTTCCTTAAAAACAGTTTTTAAAAATAGATTTAGGAACTAGGGCTAAAAAAACCAACAACTGAGCAAGCACTTTCCTTGAATAGCTGAATAATTTGTAATCATTCTTCTACTTGAGCATCATTCTGTTTGACTTTTTAACTTAATAATTTTGTGTTGTTATGATTGTGGGGTTTCCAGGTTTTTCTATTTTTCTTATGATGGGAACAGCCAGTTATTAAAATGCACTGAGCACTGTGCTGAACGCCCTATATTAATAATTTTGTTTCATTCTCATAACAGCCCCACGAGGACATGGAGGCTGTGTGGGCTTAAGTAACTGGCCTCAGGTCACAGCTAGGAAATGACAGTGCTGAGACTCAAATCTTACAGCCAAACCTCTGCTTCATTTAAAGTCTAATCTTCTAAGTTACAAAAAGAGGGTTGGAGATCTAGGCATACTAATGGTGATGAGATTATCTGAAGGAGGTTTGGAATATTGGGTGACTTTCAATTCCTGCTTTAAAGTTTACTAAAATTTTTAGAGGTTCTCTAAAATGAACCATGGAAGAATACTTTTATAAATGTTTTGTGGGGGAAACAATGTAATTTTGCCTGGGCTTATAAAGTGAAGACTGAATGTCTTCCACAAAGTGTCTTGACGCAGCTGAGAGGAAATAATACAAAATATGCCTGACTCTTGGTATGCAGAGATAAAACGCAGTTCCAGGACCCAGGGGACACAGACTGTGCCGGCAGCTCAGCTTCTCACTGTGATTATGTGAGTGAGCTCCATCCCGTCCCTGAGCCTCAGTTGCTTCACGGGTAAAATGGGACTGACAGGTTGAAATGCTTTCAAGGACCCTTGTGAAAGGATGAACTTCTAAGACCTCTTTAGTTCCTTATGAATGATATCCTAGGCAGCCTCTTTGTCACCAAATACTCAAAGGCAACGCTTGGGACTTCCCTGGTGGTTCAGTGGTTACGAATTCACCTTCCAGTGCAGGGGACACAGGTCCGATCCCTGGTCGGGGAACTAAGATCCCACATGCTGTGCAGCAACTAGGCCCATGGGTCACAACCACTGAGGCTACATGCTTTGAAGCCTGCATCACAACTAGAGAGAAACCTGCATGCCCCAAGGTAGATCCAATGTAGCTAAAAATATAAGTACAAAGAAATAAATATTAAAAAAATACAAACTGGGGCTCCCTGGTGGTCCAGAGGGTAGACAGTCTGCCTTGCAATGCAAGGGGCACTGGTTCAATCCCTGGCCCAGGAAGATCCCACAAGCCATGGAGCGGCTGGACCGGTGTGTCCAATTACGAGCCAGTGCTCTGAAGCGCCTGCACCCGGAGCTGGTGCTCTGCCATGAGAGAGGCTACTGCAATAGGCAGCCCCCACAGGACAAAGAATAAAGATGGATGAAAACAAATAAAATAAGAGAAATCAATAAAATGAGACAAAAAAATTTTTTTTTTAAAAAAGACAATGTTTTATGGAAGATCACTGTTATCTTTAACAGGTAGAAGGGACTTCCAGGCATTTTCCATTCATTTGTGAAGATTTTCAAGACAGAGATGTGGAGACAGCCCCCAAGGGATTAATAACCAGGCTGTAGCTGGCCACTTAGAGACTGTGACAGGAGACCCAGGCCTGTTTTCAGGAGATGCTAAATAAACGACATCCTTGCCCAGGGTATGAAGGGACTCAGGCTGCTGTGGCTGGTTTTCTTCTCCTGCTCCTGCGGGGCCAGCCTTGGATTCAAAACAAAGCCACTTGCAAATTGCATGGTTGTGAATTTTCCCTACCATTTCCCAGGAAGCTGGGTTTCCACCCGGACACCCCACACTGCAGGTCTCCCTTGTTTTAAATGGAGAGTGAGGGCGGAGCCCAGGGACACAGCCAGCCTCACTTAGAGCGCTGGGGTTCTCAAGGGCAGCAAACCTCTTTCTGCCCAAACCCCAGGAGAGGCTGCTGTGGCTCTGCCTGCTGAGCACACCCACCGTGGAGAGGAAGGAAGGGCACCTTGGGGCTGCCTGTGAGGTGGGGCCCAAAGCTGGCCCAAGAGGCCTGACTCCCAGACAGAGACTCCACCGATCATCCTGCAGACCCCGTCTCCCACCACCACACCTAGCCACCTTAGGGAAATCGGTTCTAGGCACCATGGCATAAAAAAAAAAAAAACAAAACAAAACAAAACCTGCAGGCACAAATAACAGGAATAATCCTAATAATCTGAGAGCCACCGCCCTTGCTAACAGGCATAAAAAAAAAAATACAAACTGGGGCTCCCTGGTGGTCCAGAGGGTAGACAGTCTGCCTTGCAAGGGGCACTGGTTCAATCCCTGGCCCAGGAAGATCCCACAAGCCATGGAGCGGCTGGACCGGTGTGTCCAATTACGAGCCAGTGCTCTGAAGCGCCTGCACCCGGAGCTGGTGCTCTGCCATGAGAGAGGCTACTGCAATAGGCAGCCCCCACAGGACAAAGAATAAAGATGGATGAAAACAAATAAAATAAGAGAAATCAATAAAATGAGACAAAAAAATTTTTTTTTTAAAAAAGACAATGTTTTATGGAAGATCACTGTTATCTTTAACAGGTAGAAGGGACTTCCAGGCATTTTCCATTCATTTGTGAAGATTTTCAAGACAGAGATGTGGAGACAGCCCCCAAGGGATTAATAACCAGGCTGTAGCTGGCCACTTAGAGACTGTGACAGGAGACCCAGGCCTGTTTTCAGGAGATGCTAAATAAACGACATCCTTGCCCAGGGTATGAAGGGACTCAGGCTGCTGTGGCTGGTTTTCTTCTCCTGCTCCTGCGGCCAGCCTTGGATTCAAAACAAAGCCACTTGCAAATTGCATGGTTGTGAATTTTCCCTACCATTTCCCAGGAAGCTGGGTTTCCACCCGGACACCCCACACTGCAGGTCTCCCTTGTTTTAAATGGAGAGTGAGGGCGGAGCCCAGGGACACAGCCAGCCTCACTTAGAGCGCTGGGGTTCTCAAGGGCAGCAAACCTCTTTCTGCCCAAACCCCAGGAGAGGCTGCTGTGGCTCTGCCTGCTGAGCACACCCACCGTGGAGAGGAAGGAAGGGCACCTTGGGGCTGCCTGTGAGGTGGGGCCCAAAGCTGGCCCAAGAGGCCTGACTCCCAGACAGAGACTCCACCGATCATCCTGCAGACCCCGTCTCCCACCACCACACCTAGCCACCTTAGGGAAATCGGTTCTAGGCACCATGGCATAAAAAAAAAAAAAAAAAAACAAAACAAAACAAAACCTGCAGGCACAAATAACAGGAATAATCCTAATAATCTGAGAGCCACCGCCCTTGCTAACAGGACCATAAAGGACATTTGTTTCTAATTAAACACCAAAACCCTAAACCTTTCAACTCTGCATCCACAACTACTGTAAATGTTTATGAAAAACGGGAAATTCTCATTTAATTCAAACCATGCCAGAAATGCGTTTTCATTGTCTCGATGGGTGGAGAAACCCTAACAGCCCCAGCTTGAGCACATCTGAGCTTTAAATTAAGAAGGGCAACAGGACTGCAAGCTAAGCTGAGTGCTGGGCGAGACCTGCTGAGTCTTGGGGAATTAGCCTTGAGCAAAAGCCAGAGTGTCTTCCAGAAAGAGAAGTGGGGACCAGAGGAGCTAATCCTTTGGGGGAGGATCACAGACACCTCAGAACTGGATGAGGCTGCTTGGCAAAATGGTTAAAAGCACCAGTTCTAAAAATCAGGTAACTGGGGTCAGTTTGCTATCATCTGGGTGATCCTAGCAAAATGATTAAACTCGTGACTCTAGGGTTCTTCAAAGATCATTATGATAACAAAGTGAGATCAAGCCCTAGCCATGGCAGCCCTCAAAGCCAGCATGGTCCAGGCCCTCAGGAAGTCGGTGGGTCCATCAGAGAAGCGGCATTCGTCCCCAGCTCTGGAGTGTCTCCAGGCAGTCCTGAGCCCTATTCAGCAAAGACTCCTAGAGCTGCGGAAGTAGCCCTTACTCACAGAGGAAGTGGGTCAGAGCAAGTCTCAGCTGGGAGCAGCTCTTTGACCAGTTCCATTGTGACTGTGTGCCCCAGGACCTGTGGAAGCTCAGCTGCCCTCCCGCATCCAGAAAAAGTTTCAGCCCAGCCCCGCGTGGACAAAATTTCCAAAGGAGAAGGAAGGAAGGGCACCTTGGGGCTGCCTGTGAGGTGGGGCCCAAAGCTGGCCCAAGAGGCCTGACTCCCAGACAGAGACTCCACCGATCATCCTGCAGACCCCGTCTCCCACCACCACACCTAGCCACCTTAGGGAAATCGGTTCTAGGCACCATGGCATAAAAAAAAAAAAAAAAAAACAAAACAAAACCTGCAGGCACAAATAACAGGAATAATCCTAATAATCTGAGAGCCACCGCCCTTGCTAACAGGACCATAAAGGACATTTGTTTCTAATTAAACACCAAAACCCTAAACCTTTCAACTCTGCATCCACAACTACTGTAAATGTTTATGAAAAACGGGAAATTCTCATTTAATTCAAACCATGCCAGAAATGCGTTTTCATTGTCTCGATGGGTGGAGAAACCCTAACAGCCCCAGCTTGAGCACATCTGAGCTTTAAATTAAGAAGGGCAACAGGACTGCAAGCTAAGCTGAGTGCTGGGCGAGACCTGCTGAGTCTTGGGGAATTAGCCTTGAGCAAAAGCCAGAGTGTCTTCCAGAAAGAGAAGTGGGGACCAGAGGAGCTAATCCTTTGGGGGAGGATCACAGACACCTCAGAACTGGATGAGGCTGCTTGGCAAAATGGTTAAAAGCACCAGTTCTAAAAATCAGGTAACTGGGGTCAGTTTGCTATCATCTGGGTGATCCTAGCAAAATGATTAAACTCGTGACTCTAGGGTTCTTCAAAGATCATTATGATAACAAAGTGAGATCAAGCCCTAGCCATGGCAGCCCTCAAAGCCAGCATGGTCCAGGCCCTCAGGAAGTCGGTGGGTCCATCAGAGAAGCGGCATTCGTCCCCAGCTCTGGAGTGTCTCCAGGCAGTCCTGAGCCCTATTCAGCAAAGACTCCTAGAGCTGCGGAAGTAGCCCTTACTCACAGAGGAAGTGGGTCAGAGAAGTTTCAGCCGCGGGGAGCAGCTCTTTGACCAGTTCCATTGTGACTGTGTGCCCCAGGACCTGTGGAAGCTCAGCTGCCCTCCCCACCGAATTCTACTCCAGGATTCATAGCACCAAGAATTCATCAGCACACTGATGACCACACCCGGCTGTGGAAATTTCTAGGACAGAAGGAAGCTCTGACTTCTAAATCAGAGGATGTGAGTCCCCCCTTGGAGGCAAACATTTCATTTTGGCTGAGAAACAGCAAGGGAGAAGCCTCAGGGACTCACTTAACTGCATTTCCTCACTCTTCATCCAAGCTTAAAAACTGGGGGATTTCCTTTGCAAGTCTCTGGGGAGAGGTGTTAGGACCTTTAATTGGCAGCTTATTCATTCCTCCCCCAACTCTTTGGATATTCCTACTCTCAGTGTCAGCAATGGCCTTTTTTTTTTTTTTTTTTAAATTAGAGATGGTTCTTATTTATTTATTATTTTATTTATTTATTTATCTTTTGGGGGGTGGGGTGGGGAGGGAGGCGGACGGGCGGGCCACTTCTATTGGTCTTTCTCTATTTTCATCCGTCTTTGTTCTTTGGCTCCTGTGGGCCTCCCATCGCAGTAGCGTCTGTCTTCGCAGAGTGCCGGCTCTGGGCGCATGTGCTCCAGAGCTCCGGCTTGGTAATTGGACACATCGGTCCAGCCGCTCCGCGGCACGTGGGATCTTCCCAGGCCAGGGATCGAACCAGCGCCCCTTGCACTGCAAGGCGGTGTCCTTACCCACTGGATCACCAGGGAAGTCCAAGCAATGGCCTTTTAAAAGTAGGGACCCCACTTGCCCAAAGAGGGTCCCATCAGTGCCCCCCAGGGAAGGAGTATAGGGGTTGGGGTTTGGCCTTCTGACATCCATTTACCTTCCCTCCAGGAAAGCAGCCCCAACTCCCACCTCCTCCAGTTCTGTCCACCCCCAGCTCCAACCCGGAGTCTAGGACTCAGCTTGACCAATCAGCGTAGTGCACACCTGCCAGCCCACGATGACTCAGTCAGACCAAGAAGTGAACTGAGACTTTTGCTAGACTGTTGCCTTCTCTTTGCCAAAAGACCTGAATCTGATGGTCACCTTGCTCCCAGGTAAAGCTTGAAGAGGTAAACAACAACCAACAAAAAAGTACAGGCACAGGGTGGAAAAATCAAAGCATTTATGCATCAAACCCAGGCACAACCGGATTCATAGCACCAAGAATTCATCAGCACACTGATGACCACACCCGGCTGTGGAAATTTCTAGGACAGAAGGAAGCTCTGACTTCTAAATCAGAGGATGTGAGTCCCCCCTTGGAGGCAAACATTTCATTTTGGCTGAGAAACAGCAAGGGAGAAGCCTCAGGGACTCACTTAACTGCATTTCCTCACTCTTCATCCAAGCTTAAAAACTGGGGGATTTCCTTTGCAAGTCTCTGGGGAGAGGTGTTAGGACCTTTAATTGGCAGCTTATTCATTCCTCCCCCAACTCTTTGGATATTCCTACTCTCAGTGTCAGCAATGGCCTTTTTTTTTTTTTTTTTTAAATTAGAGATGGTTCTTATTTATTTATTATTTTATTTATTTATTTATCTTTTGGGGGGTGGGGTGGGGAGGGAGGCGGACGGGCGGGCCACTTCTATTGGTCTTTCTCTATTTTCATCCGTCTTTGTTCTTTGGCTCCTGTGGGCCTCCCATCGCAGTAGCGTCTGTCTTCGCAGAGTGCCGGCTCTGGGCGCATGTGCTCCAGAGCTCCGGCTTGGTAATTGGACACATCGGTCCAGCCGCTCCGCGGCACGTGGGATCTTCCCAGGCCAGGGATCGAACCAGCGCCCCTTGCACTGCAAGGCGGTGTCCTTACCCACTGGATCACCAGGGAAGTCCAAGCAATGGCCTTTTAAAAGTAGGGACCCCACTTGCCCAAAGAGGGTCCCATCAGTGCCCCCCAGGGAAGGAGTATAGGGGTTGGGGTTTGGCCTTCTGACATCCATTTACCTTCCCTCCAGGAAAGCAGCCCCAACTCCCACCTCCTCCAGTTCTGTCCACCCCCAGCTCCAACCCGGAGTCTAGGACTCAGCTTGACCAATCAGCGTAGTGCACACCTGCCAGCCCACGATGACTCAGTCAGACCAAGAAGTGAACTGAGACTTTTGCTAGACTGTTGCCTTCTCTTTGCCAAAAGACCTGAATCTGATGGTCACCTTGCTCCCAGGTAAAGCTTGAAGAGGTAAACAACAACCAACAAAAAAGTACAGGCACAGGGTGGAGATAAAGCATCCCCAACTGCATCATCTGAGCTCCTAGATACCCCCGTACCTGAGGGGACAAATCTCAGTCTTTCAATTTCACAGACAAGTACAATCTCTTATTTGCTTATGAGACTTTGAGCTAGTTCTTCTTTCATTCACGACAGAAAAAGCTAAAGAAGAGTAAAATACATGATGGACAAGAAGCAAAGCCCATTAACAACACTCAACAAATACTCAAAGACTACTCTGTGGTTGGCACTCTGTGAGGTACACTGTTTGACACCAAGCTCCCCCACCCCACCCAGAGCTAGAGTATACTGTCTTTCAGGAGAGATGAGATATGAGTGTGAGTGACAGAAATATAAGGAAACAATGTGACAAATGCTACTGGGGGAGGGGAATAGAAAAATTCTGCTGACACAAAAGGAATGAGAACCTTCCTCTGGCTAAAGGCCAAGAGGACTTATAGAGAGGCCATTTTAGCACCGTTTTGAAGAGAGGTAGAATTTCATGAGCAGAACCTGGAGCAGGAAGTGGAAGATGGTAGCCCAGTGGAGGGAACAGTGTGAACAAAGGTGAGAGACACGTGTTCTGGAATGGCAGATGCCACTGTCCCCGTCAATAGGCCATCACCAGTGAAAATGAGGAACAGATGGTAAGAACCCCGTGGAGGTGTGGCCATGACCTGCCCTCCCTCTCAGCCCACCTCTGGTGTCTTTGTCTTCCTTGTAGAGCCATCATTCTGGCCGAAGTTCTACCACCCTGGGCTGCTGAAGGCAAAGGTTTCTTACAAGAATTCTCAGCCTGTGAAGGTCTCTAGGTTTCGCTATTCTGGCCACCTCTGGAGAGACACCTTTCTATATAAAGTAGTTCCCACATGAGTTCTGCTCTCTCTGAAAGTTAAGCAGTTCACTTGGCACTCTCTAGAGGCTGCTTCTGACATAAAGCCATGCAATACAGGTAGGAGACCCGCTTGCTAGAAGCCTGGGTAGAGCACAACCATCAGGGCTTTGGAGGGTCCGGACCTACTAACCTCTTCTCATTCCATCCATGTCTTGGCTTTCTGCATTCTGAGAGTCTCCAGCCACAGAGCCTTTGCACAACCATTCCCCCCTGCTGCTTAGAACCCCATCTCTTTTCCTAATTGATTCCAAATCACCCTGCAGATCGTAACTCAATTTCCGCTTCATCACAAAAGCCCTCCTGGACCTCCAGAGCTTAACTCCTCCTAATGTACGACCTAAGGGCTAGGATTCCAGATTTAAAATGCCTGGCTCTGAAGTCCAGCTCTACTGCTTAATAGGTATGTGACCCCTTTCCTTCCTAGATGGCCTACGTTTAAGAAAACTCAAAAATACCTCAACAAATACTCAAAGACTACTCTGTGGTTGGCACTCTGTGAGGTACACTGTTTGACACCAAGCTCCCCCACCCCACCCAGAGCTAGAGTATACTGTCTTTCAGGAGAGATGAGATATGAGTGTGAGTGACAGAAATATAAGGAAACAATGTGACAAATGCTACTGGGGGAGGGGAATAGAAAAATTCTGCTGACACAAAAGGAATGAGAACCTTCCTCTGGCTAAAGGCCAAGAGGACTTATAGAGAGGCCATTTTAGCACCGTTTTGAAGAGAGGTAGAATTTCATGAGCAGAACCTGGAGCAGGAAGTGGAAGATGGTAGCCCAGTGGAGGGAACAGTGTGAACAAAGGTGAGAGACACGTGTTCTGGAATGGCAGATGCCACTGTCCCGTCAATAGGCCATCACCAGTGAAAATGAGGAACAGATGGTAAGAACCCCGTGGAGGTGTGGCCATGACCTGCCCTCCCTCTCAGCCCACCTCTGGTGTCTTTGTCTTCCTTGTAGAGCCATCATTCTGGCCGAAGTTCTACCACCCTGGGCTGCTGAAGGCAAAGGTTTCTTACAAGAATTCTCAGCCTGTGAAGGTCTCTAGGTTTCGCTATTCTGGCCACCTCTGGAGAGACACCTTTCTATATAAAGTAGTTCCCACATGAGTTCTGCTCTCTCTGAAAGTTAAGCAGTTCACTTGGCACTCTCTAGAGGCTGCTTCTGACATAAAGCCATGCAATACAGGTAGGAGACCCGCTTGCTAGAAGCCTGGGTAGAGCACAACCATCAGGGCTTTGGAGGGTCCGGACCTACTAACCTCTTCTCATTCCATCCATGTCTTGGCTTTCTGCATTCTGAGAGTCTCCAGCCACAGAGCCTTTGCACAACCATTCCCCCCTGCTGCTTAGAACCCCATCTCTTTTCCTAATTGATTCCAAATCACCCTGCAGATCGTAACTCAATTTCCGCTTCATCACAAAAGCCCTCCTGGACCTCCAGAGCTTAACTCCTCCTAATGTACGACCTAAGGGCTAGGATTCCAGATTTAAAATGCCTGGCTCTGAAGTCCAGCTCTACTGCTTAATAGGTATGTGACCTTCCTGGGCCTCTGTTTTCGCATCTGTCATACAGGCATAATAATGGAGAGGCTCAGTTAATAGCAATAGTGTAAGCACATACAGACATGGAATAAACAGGAGCCAACACTATGTGATTTGAGAGCACCACACCCTTCTGCCTCTCTGCCTCTTTACAGATGTCATTTAATGTATTGTATTCATGGGCTCCTTTGATTGACAGTTGTCTTTGCTAACTGCCTGGCAGCCCCATGATGCAGGGGTAGTGTCTGCTTTTGCTCATTGCTATATCACTACCACTTAGTCCACTGCTTGGCATAGAGTAGGCACTTACTAAATATCTCAGGAATATAACTGTGAATGAAAGAATCCAGGTGGGAAAAAAAGAGAGACCCCAAATATTTTTCTCTTTGGTGTAAACCCTGATCTCAGCATGTTCCTCCAAGTACTTCAAGAGCAAGGTCTTGAAGTTGCAAACATCTGTTCTTTAAAACGATGAAGGAAACAGGTTCCAGAAGATGCTCCAGCCACTGATTTCCCCTTTAAGCAATTCATTTCCTCCTGAAGAACAGATCCAAGGCTTGAAGTAAATGTAGCCAGACCACGAAATGCAACACTCTGAATTCTGCACAAATCTGTCCAATGTGCATCAAATGATTACAATTCCTCCTCTAGAATCTCTATCAGTTGTCAAGAAATTTCCATTTCTGTGACCCTGGACTCAGACTTTAAATAATAGTATGCTTTGCCCTGTAATGCTACTGTCTGTGATACATCTTTTTTTTTTTTAAACATTTATTTATTTATTTATTTATTTTGGCGGAGGTGGGGAGGGAGGGGGGTGGGCGGGCCACTTCCACTAGTCTTTCATTTGTCTATTTTCATCCATCTTTGTTCTTTGGCCCGTGTGGGCCTCCCATCGTGGTGGCCTCTGTTGTCACAGAGCACAGGCTCTGGCGCATGCGCACCAGAGCTCCAGCTTGGTCATTGGACACATCGGTCCAGCCGCTCCGCGGCACATGGGATCTTCCCAGGCCAGGGATCGAACTGGCGCCCCTTGCACTGCAAGGCGGTGTCCTTATCCACTGGACCACCAGGGTAGCCCTCTGAGATCCATCTTTAGGGCACATTTATAAAATGCATCTCATATCATATAACTGGGAAAATTACCTCAGAGATCCACTCTCTTATATATGCAAGGGTAAATAACAGTTTCCACACCAAAGTTTTCATCTATCCTGTTTGGTGGTTCTCCAGAAAGCGTGGCTCAGAAGAGAAGGACAGAAAGTGAGCGTTGTTTGGAGTGGAGACATTATCATTTCCTCCTACAAAACTCTTCGGTTTAGTCCTACAGCAAGGTCTGGAGACACGGATATCAGGTGAGCACTGACAGAAATGGACCCATCAGTACCCAAAGCTAGTGCTTCTCCTCAGGCTAGATCAAGATGTGCAGGCGGTCTGGGCCCTGCTTCCCTGCGGCAGGTTTCCTTACTCTGCTTTTCCCTGGTTCCAAGTGCTGAGCCCGCCCAGCAACATGCATCTCTTTGTAGGTCTGAACCACAGAGATGATGCTTTCTATCCGGGATTGTTCATCCTTCTGAAAAACCTTTCCACATCTTTCTTCCTCCCCTCCAAAGAAATGGCTCCAACTCTGAGGCTGTGACTCAGGCAGCATCAGTGGTGTGCAGTTCTGAGCCACAACCCTCCCCTCACAATAGCTTCTTATAAAGAGGAAAGTGCTAGAGAGACAAGAAGTGGAGGCATACGCCCAAAGCCCACACACCTGAGTACGTACACTAAATGCCCACATACCCCATCCACCTACCTCCTACAGTCTCCCATGTCAGCGGAGTGGGAATGATAATACTACTACCTTGAGACTAAAGCTGCAACCCCTCAGACTTTACCAGTCTCAACTTCCACCTCTCTGGGGGTCCTACCCTCATTACTTTGGGTTTGGTCTCAAGAGTTACTTATTCAGCAACTAAGTTATTAGAAATCAATGCTAGAAATCAGATTAGCTGTATCAGACGATAGGTGTGTCCCTGAGAGATCTGGCTGGTAAAATGAAGCTGGAAAGGCGGCGCAACAGACGGGGCCCAAGCACTGAGGAAGGCAAGGTTTTCAGGGGCTAAGCCTAGACCCTGGCAAAGCTCCACCCAGAGGGGCCTCAGAGGACAACGCTTTTTGTCCATCCATCAGTGTCCTCCTTGCCTTTGACCTCTCTCCATTGGAGATGGTGAACAAAGAGGGAACAAGAGAGATTAATTTCTTTTTAATCCTTCCCTTCAAGCAAGGGCCTGACCCCTTGGTTTGGCCTGCTTCGGCTCTGTCTGGGGAAGGCCATATTTCACGCTGAATCATCAGTTTCTAGGGGAACAAGGTACCACCTTGTGGGGGGTATGGATGGCTGTCCTCTCTCACAAGAGCCCATGGGGGCTGCTTGGACATGACGTCATCTATCCCCACCGTCCAGAGCCAAGGTGGGGGTGGTGAGCTTTATCTTGGCTGTGCTGAGGAGTTTCGGCCTCTCTTGAATCACACAGCACGAGGCGCAGGCCCTCCATAGCTCCTCAGTAGCCCCACTCCTCTTCCTGGCCCAGGCAGCAAAGCGGTCACAAATTCATACGCAAATGAGTGTGCATGGCTGTGTTCCAATAAAACTTTATTTACCAAAAATTGGTAGTGTTTGGCTCACAGGACCTAGTCTGTTAACCCTGTCTTAGCAGAAAGCTTGCCAGGGATAGAGTTTCTGCTCAAAAAACTGTCAGACGGAAGCCTCTGTACGCTGGACGTCTGGGGCCCACTCACTGTGGTGGGGACCCACTCATTCTGTGCACTGTTTGCCAGTGCACAGCCCTGGCCTCTGCCCAAGATGCTGGTAGAACGTCCCCCTAAGTCATGACCATCAATAATGTCTGCAGATATTACCAAATATCCTCTGAGGAGCAAAAGCACCAGAAGCTGAGAACCACTGGGATGGAGAGAAATTGAAGAGACCTCCTGATGCTGGAGTCCTTTCAACTGTTGTCCCCACTCCCAGGTCACTCAGCCTCAGTGGGCATCTGCAGGCAGAGGGACCCTGGCCACTCTCACTTAGAACGAATGGTCTGCCTGGAATCAGGTGACTTGCTCCTGTTTACCGAGTACCTCCTACGAGCTGGGCTCTGTGCTGTGTGCTTTGCATGTATCCACACGGCCACCCTACGAAGCGGGTACTGGTTTATCCCACGTTAGTGCAAAGCTAGCTAGGCTCCAGATAACACAGCCAACAAGTGCAGAAGCTGAGCTCCAAACCCAGGCCCACCTGCCCTTTGTCCCCCAGTCACCCTGATGCTAACATCAGCCTTCATCTGCCTTCCTCTCCCAGACTTTTCCTAACATGGATGAGACTGGGGTCAGGGGGATGTATCTGAAGTCCCGCCTGTCTACTCAGAACAGAGATTTGCCCACTCTCTGCCTGTGCAGGGCAGGGTAGAAGTGAGACTCAGAACTCTTCTCGGTCCACATTTAGCTCTCTGACCTTGAGCCAGTGCCCCATTCCCCTGCCTTCTACAGCCTCACATGTCAGTCAAGTGGGAATGATAGTAACACTGCCCTTGAAAGGCTGCTGGAAGGTGAAGGCTGGTTTGGCAAACTTTGCCATTCTACAGACATACCAGATTCATTAATGTTATGGGGGCTGATGGTCTCTTTCTAAAGGGCGGCTGCTATTTCTGAACTGGCTCCGTCTCCAGCTTCCTTCTAAGTTTCCATATTTCATTTTGGGTTCTGGGATCCCCAAGTCCTTCTCAGAGTTTTTTTGGGGACTTTGAAGGGTGGCCATTAGCCAGATCCCAGGTCCCTTTGTGCCACGCCTTTTGCCTGGAACACCCCCCTGCTTTGATCTCCTGTAGGCACCAAGCCTCAACTTGACATACCTTTTGTAGAATAGGCTCCACTGATAGAGCTGAACACTGCAGGTCCAGGGCTTTGCCCTCTTAAGATGTGGCCCTCGAACCAGCACATAAAATCAACAGATTGGAAGGATGGCAGTCCTTCTGCATTTTCATACCATCCCTGAGAGAAGCATCTGCCACAGAAGCCTGAGCAGCTCTGCTCTAGGGGTCTTCTGATGCAGGAATGCACATTACCGTGCTCTCCTGGGAGTTCCCGCACTATAAACGGGACAGTGCTCTGACTAAGTCAATCAAAGCGCCAGGTGGGAGACCCTTTGGCTATGCAGAAATTTCTGTACATTGTGAGAGTGTCTGTTCCATGGGGATCAGGTCTATATTACCGTGTGGATTAAAGACGGCCATAAAAACCAGAGTCCATTTTTCCATCCCTTGAATCTGCTCTGGCCTGTGACTGTTTTAACCCATGAAGTATGGTGGAAGTGAATGCTATGTCCAGCTTCTACAAGAACCAGTAGCCTCTGCAATACCACTGATTATTAAAGAAATGCAAAGGAAAACTATGATGAGGTGCCACCTCACACCCATTAGAATGGCCATCATTAAAAAGTCTGCAAATAACAGATGTTAGAAAGGATATGGAGAAAATCCTCTTACACTGTTGGTAGGAATGTAAAATGGTGCAGTCATTTATGGAGAACAGGATGCAGTTTCCTCAAAAAACTAAAAAGAGCTGCCATATGATCTAGCAATCCCACTATTGGGCACATTTCCAGGCAAAACTGTAATTTGAAAAGATACATTCACTTCTGTGTTCCTAGAAGCAACTATTTACAACAGCCAGGACATAGTAACAACCTAAATGTCCATCAACAGATGAACTGAAAAAGATGCAATGTATATATACATACACACATACAAACAGAATATTACTCAGCCATAAAAAAGAATCAAATAATGCCATTTGCAGCAGCATGGATGGACCAAGAGATTATCATACTAAGTGAAGCAAGAAAGAGAAAGCTGCATACCATATGATATCACTTACATGTGGAATCTAAAACATGATATAAATCAACATGTCTAAGAAACAAAACAGACTCTCAGATGCTTTGATCTCCTGTAGGCACCAAGCCTCAACTTGACATACCTTTTGTAGAATAGGCTCCACTGATAGAGCTGAACACTGCAGGTCCAGGGCTTTGCCCTCTTAAGATGTGGCCCTCGAACCAGCACATAAAATCAACAGATTGGAAGGATGGCAGTCCTTCTGCATTTTCATACCATCCCTGAGAGAAGCATCTGCCACAGAAGCCTGAGCAGCTCTGCTCTAGGGGTCTTCTGATGCAGGAATGCACATTACCGTGCTCTCCTGGGAGTTCCCGCACTATAAACGGGACAGTGCTCTGACTAAGTCAATCAAAGCGCCAGGTGGGAGACCCTTTGGCTATGCAGAAATTTCTGTACATTGTGAGAGTGTCTGTTCCATGGGGATCAGGTCTATATTACCGTGTGGATTAAAGACGGCCATAAAAACCAGAGTCCATTTTTCCATCCCTTGAATCTGCTCTGGCCTGTGACTGTTTTAACCCATGAAGTATGGTGGAAGTGAATGCTATGTCCAGCTTCTACAAGAACCAGTAGCCTCTGCAATACCACTGATTATTAAAGAAATGCAAAGGAAAACTATGATGAGGTGCCACCTCACACCCATTAGAATGGCCATCATTAAAAAGTCTGCAAATAACAGATGTTAGAAAGGATATGGAGAAAATCCTCTTACACTGTTGGTAGGAATGTAAAATGGTGCAGTCATTTATGGAGAACAGGATGCAGTTTCCTCAAAAACAAAAAAGAGCTGCCATATGATCTAGCAATCCCACTATTGGGCACATTTCCAGGCAAAACTGTAATTTGAAAAGATACATTCACTTCTGTGTTCCTAGAAGCAACTATTTACAACAGCCAGGACATAGTAACAACCTAAATGTCCATCAACAGATGAACTGAAAAAGATGCAATGTATATATACATACACACATACAAACAGAATATTACTCAGCCATAAAAAAGAATCAAATAATGCCATTTGCAGCAGCATGGATGGACCAAGAGATTATCATACTAAGTGAAGCAAGAAAGAGAAAGCTGCATACCATATGATATCACTTACATGTGGAATCTAAAACATGATATAAATCAACATGTCTAAGAAACAAAAACAGACTCTCAGATACAGAGACTTGTGGTTGCCAAGGGGGAGGGGCTAGTAAGGAAGGGAAAGAATGGGAGTCTGGGATGAGCAGAGGCAAGCTATTATATATAGGATGGATAATCAACAGGGAATATAACACAGGGAATAATATTTTCAACATTCTGTGACAAACCACAAAGGAAAACAATACGTAAAAGAATGTATATATGTATAACTGAGTCAGTCTGCCATATAGAAGAATTTAACACAACATTGTAAATCAACTATATTCAATAAAATTAAAAAAAGAGAAGATATTGTAGCTTCTGTACTGGTCTCCTGAAGATTAAACTGTCCTGTAAAAAATGACTATACAGATGGACCGTCCACAAGTAAAACACTGAGAGGACAAGGAAAAGAAGATTCAGCTGAGGTTGGTCTGCAGTCATACCCACCAAGGCACCAGACATGTGACTAAAGTCTTCTGGGATTCTCCAGCTCAGTCCAGTCACCATCTGAATATCACTGGGTGTGACCTCAGTCCATGCCACACGGAGCTGAACTGCCCAGGGAAGCCCTGATAGAATTACCGATGCACAAAATTGTGAGATGGAAGAAATCTATCACTTCATCAAAAGTCCTATGAGCCCAGGTTAGAAATATGACCAAGGAGGAACTAAATGATCAGAAACCCACTGTTATGGCAGAGTATTTAGCTCACTGTCTTGGCAATGAACCCAACTTTCCTTTGGAAAACCACTTCTCCTCCACTCTCAGTCAAGTAGGATGCGACCATACACGGTCAATCACAATGCACTGTCCTCTTGGCCATGACATATTTTTCAGCAATAAATCCACCCTGAACTTCCATTGGAACTGTTAGAGAAGTGATCATCTCCTCGTAGGGATGTAGGATCCATCCTGCAGCTGACAACAGTAATCTTACCTCCTAAATGTGAAAGCCAGCCTAAGATGGAATTCAACCCAGAGGAGCCAAGGCCAAGAGCCAAGAGAGGGGAGAGAAAGCTGCATACCATATGATATCACTTACATGTGGAATCTAAAACATGATATAAATCAACATGTCTAAGAAACAAAAACAGACTCTCAGATACAGAGACTTGTGGTTGCCAAGGGGGAGGGGCTAGTAAGGAAGGGAAAGAATGGGAGTCTGGGATGAGCAGAGGCAAGCTATTATATATAGGATGGATAATCAACAGGGAATATAACACAGGGAATAATATTTTCAACATTCTGTGACAAACCACAAAGGAAAACAATACGTAAAAGAATGTATATATGTATAACTGAGTCAGTCTGCCATATAGAAGAATTTAACACAACATTGTAAATCAACTATATTCAATAAAATTAAAAAAAGAGAAGATATTGTAGCTTCTGTACTGGTCTCCTGAAGATTAAACTGTCCTGTAAAAAATGACTATACAGATGGACCGTCCACAAGTAAAACACTGAGAGGACAAGGAAAAGAAGATTCAGCTGAGGTTGGTCTGCAGTCATACCCACCAAGGCACCAGACATGTGACTAAAGTCTTCTGGGATTCTCCAGCTCAGTCCAGTCACCATCTGAATATCACTGGGTGTGACCTCAGTCCATGCCACACGGAGCTGAACTGCCCAGGGAAGCCCTGATAGAATTACCGATGCACAAAATTGTGAGATGGAAGAAATCTATCACTTCATCAAAAGTCCTATGAGCCCAGGTTAGAAATATGACCAAGGAGGAACTAAATGATCAGAAACCCACTGTTATGGCAGAGTATTTAGCTCACTGTCTTGGCAATGAACCCAACTTTCCTTTGGAAAACCACTTCTCCTCCACTCTCAGTCGAAGTAGGATGCGACCATACACGGTCAATCACAATGCACTGTCCTCTTGGCCATGACATATTTTTCAGCAATAAATCCACCCTGAACTTCCATTGGAACTGTTAGAGAAGTGATCATCTCCTCGTAGGGATGTAGGATCCATCCTGCAGCTGACAACAGTAATCTTACCTCCTAAATGTGAAAGCCAGCCTAAGATGGAATTCAACCCAGAGGAGCCAAGGCCAAGAGCCAAGAGAGGGGGAGAGACAGTATCCTGATGGCCTCATACGAGCTTCTGCATCTAGCTGACAGTGAAGTCAATAGATCCTTGGGCCTTCTAGGTACTTAAGCTGAAACAATCCTCCCTCTCCCCCTTCTTTTCAATTAATTAAATACCCAAATGCATTGAATATTTGTCACTTGAAACCAAGAGTCTCAACTACCAGAATAAGTGCTTAGAGCTTAATTGAATCTGGGAATATATGAAAAAAATCCAAGTAGTTTTGCCCACCTTGCATGCAGAGAAAACAGTCTACCCAGCTGGCGGCCTGAGAGTTTGTGCAACAGCAAAGAACACCAAGCTTGCCCAGCCCAGTAGTTCTCACATCCCTTCTCCCCCATTTCTTTCCAGCCATACCTTCTTCTTTGGAGCTCATCTTTCTCCAGCCAAGACATTCAAAATGACATGCTATTGGAAGACATTTCTGTCCATGTTAATACTTGTGTTTAATTTTTTTTTACTGTGTTTTTTTTAAAAAATGATTGTGATGTGATAGCAAATGAATGTTGGCAAATTACCAACTGACAGGCGTAAAATTTTATGAACATGCACATTCCAAAGGAATGTGGAAATAAGCCATCCACTGCAGTCCAGTTTGGCAGAAATATTACAAAAATATAAGTTTGGCATATATTGTAATTCATTTAAAGATGCTTAAAAACCCATCCATCAACCTTGCATGGAAGGTCAAAGAAGCATACGAATCCCAAATAAACAGTAACTGATGTACAAGGAAAAAGGGCTGAATGTCTGGCCCAGATACCAGTGAGAATGCACACATGTGAAGACAATGGTGGTGAGGTTTATTTGGAAGGATGAGCTTCTAAAGCCTTCATCAGTGTTCAAAGAGGAATAATAACCACTTTTTAGCACTAAGTGGGGTGGACTCTTGCCTGTTGAATGGCCACTTGAATTCTGCTCCTCAGAGACAATTTTGCAAATGAACTGATGAGTTTGCATCCTTTGAGTCTACATTTTTTTTTTTTTTTTTACTCTAAGAACTAGATCTATAAAAGGAGCAAAAAAAAAAAAAAGTGCAAAAGTACATTGCTCTTACATCCAGACCCTCTCCACCTCAGCATGAACTGGACAGGCTGACTCACTCCTTCAGCCCCCAAAGGGCTCCTGACAGGGGCCTGACCAATGAGATTACTCAAACCCTATTCACGGTGAGTGGTTCAAGGATGGCATGTGCTCCATCTGAGTCTGTGATACAATCTGGTGAGTGAAGACTGAAGGCAAGCAGGGAGAGAGACCCATCCTTTTCTTTCAGGATCCTCAGCAAAAAAGACCACAGGATGTGGAGAAATCACTACCTTTCCCTGAACCTTTTGAAGAGAAAGAGAATGAGGTCAACATGCTAAGAAAAGACAGAAAAATGCAACAAGGGTAGGAGAAAGGGATGGAGATAAACACACACACAGAGAGTAGAGAGGGACAGAGGCAGGGAGATCTGAGATCCAGCTGTGCCTACAAACAGAACCATCCCCGCCCGGACTTCTTACTAACATTAGCCAATAAATATTCTTCTCAGCTTCAGCCA